>CM058044.1:37292116-37309609 GCA_030169165.1 Centaurea solstitialis | reverse complement strand
AACACGGACCGAAAGATCCACCAAACGAACCCAAGCAAGAAAGACCCTCGTTGTCTTCTAACTCTACAAAGAAGAACCTTCATACGTCAAATAAAACTAGGAGCTTGAACGGTGGGAACCAGTCTTCTTTGATCAACGAACTAGAATTTCAAGATTCTGGCCATTCTAGTAACTTGATTGCAGAAAAGCAGAGACTGAAGCACAAAGAGAAGAAGAAACTGCGTGAGAGTGTTGTGGATGAAGGTATGTTTATTTTGATGGAAATGAAGTTCGATTTCTTTGCATACTCTTCTTTATTATCAATTGTTTTCAATGTGGATTTTGGTTAGGTATGTAAACGAACTGTTCGGCAGGAAGTTCCGTTTATGTTCCTTTGTTAAGTAAATGAACGAACATGAACATATTTTTTTGTTCGTTTAGTTAAATCGAACAAATACGAACAATGGTCTCATTCGTTCATTTGCGTTTGTTTATATATATAATGTATTAGGTTCAAATGAGAAGCGCTAAAAAAATGAGAAGTAGAGAAGTGATCTCCACCACTCATTCGGTCAATGAAGGCGGCTTTGACCGGGTCACCCTCCTTTAATCGTCTCCACCCTCCATGAATCGCATCAATCCTCCGTGATCGCGTCCACTGTAACCGGTCAAAGCCGCCTTTATTGACCGGATGAGTGGTGGTGATCACTTCTCTACTTCTCATTTTTTTAGCGCTTCTCATTTATATATATATATATAATATATATATATATGGGTTCAGGTTCAAGGGAAAACCTACATGTGCATAAAAACCTGAAAACAACTCAATTAATTTTATGTCGCAAGTGCACACGGTCTAGATGAAGGGCTACTAGGGTGTTACTCGGTTTTCCATTTTTTTTAGATTTTTCCCTTGAACCTCCCTCTATAAATATTTGTATTTATATTATGCCATTAATATGTAAATCATTATTTATATTAAACTTTTGGAATTTCAATTTTATCCCTTCTAAGTTTACCCGGTTTTTCATTTTTGTTTTGTTACTTTTAACGAGCGAAATGGTAAGTAATTGTGGTTGTTTTTTGTTCATTTAGCATCTTAATTAAAGATTTAACATAAACTAACACGAACAAACACATTTTCTTAACAAACGAACATGAACACAAAAACTTCCGTTCGCGTAGCATTTGTGTTCGTTCGGTTAAGTTGAATAAACGAACGTAAACAAGCCACAGCTCTAATTTTGTTTTTTTGTTGGTTGGAAATTTGCACAGGTAACAATGCTCATCAATTGAAGATTGGAAACAAAAGAGAGACAAGTCAAGATTATTTGAGAGATTCCAAGAAAGTGAAGACGGAAGATAATCACGGAACTGAAAAAGATCGAACCTTTGACCATGATGGAGCTGTCTTTAAAGAAACTAAAACTCCATTAGTGACATACCGGTATCCATTTCAAGAAAAGATCATCGGAAATACGACGAACGACCCAAAGATTCAAAACCCGACTCAAAACTTTCAGGTTTAAATCTAAAAGATCAAAATGGAGTCTTCCCAATGGTAAAATCGGAGGAAAAAGACGTCCCCAAGAAACGGAAATCCAATGAATTCGAGATGCTCAAATGAACATAGAGGAAATGAGCGAGACCGGGCAGAGGAAGAGCAAAAAACCGAAAGTACCGGAGTCACGGAGGATGAAAAAGCTAGAAATGTGAAAGACGAGCAAGTGAAAAACTTGGATATAACGGATTCTTCGAAAAGAGACGTCCCGATGCACGCTTTTTCGTTGGCCGCTACTTCGAGCTCTTCAAAGGTTTCTGGTTCTCATAAAACGAAACCCAATAATCAAGAAGCAAAAGGGTCACCGGTGGAGTCGGTTTCTTCGTCTCCTTTGAGAATCTCAAATCCCGATAAGCTCGTGTCTTCTAGAAAGAACATCGAAGGTGTCGATAACTGTCGAGATGTTGCCAGTCCCAAAAAGGATTGGAATGATAATAGAGGTAGTTACCGATTAAAGAAGGAAGATGCGGTGGAATCTATCGAGAAAGGTTTCGTTCACTTAACTAGTAGTAACGGTAAACCAGAAGTACCGAATCTTGAATTTGAAACTTTACGCGTTAACGGGGGCAGCGTTGATGGTTTAGATCTAGGGGGGCAGTACTCTAATGGTGCGAAAATTTCAGTTTCAGGCCATAACGAATCTCGGCCAAGGAAAAACGGGAAAGGGTCGTCTTCAAGATCGAAAGACAAAATCCGGAGCTCGAAATTTGACGTAAAGGCATCTGATCGAATGAACGAAAACGCAGGTGCTTCAAAGAAATCTCAAGAGAAACCGTCTGTTAATTCGGATAAGTTCGAAAAGGGGTCGGTTTCGAAGAAAGATTTGTCCGGAAAACATTCGAACGAGAGCGGTAAAGGGACGCCCAATTGAAGCACGGGCATCATCACGATGACGTTATCTTGATCCCAGATGTGAAGTCGAACCCCCCACCGGAACGTGACGGTGAAAGATCTTCGAAGCGGGATGTTTCCGGAAGAGGAAAGCCACATTCTTTACCGCCTTCCGGAAAAGCTCAAAACGAGCCCGCACGGCCTCCACAACCTTTTCCGGTTTCTCAGAAGGAAAACCCAGGAAATATTGAGGCCGTTGAAGGGTCTGATTTATCTAAAGGATCGAAACAGAAAAAGAAAGCCGAGAACCAGAACGGAAATCAGTCGATAAACGTAAAGCATCCGACCCCGAGTAGACATAAGGGAAGGGATCACGAGGCACCGAGTCCACTCAGACGGGAATCATCGAGTCAGGCTGCAACGGCTGTAAAAGAGGCAAAAGCTCTTAAGCACATGGCTGATCGGCTTAAGGTTTATAGCAAAAAGAAACTTTCTTTTAACGTTAAATCGTGTTTGTTTGTGTTACTATTGTGTGATGATTGGAGTAACTTGGCTGATTTTTTGCAGAATTCTGGATCAAATCACGAGAGTAATTCGCTTTATTTCCAAGCAGCTCTTAAGTTTCTCTATGGATCTTCGATATTAGAATCATGCAATTACGAGGGTGGCAAACATGGTGACATGTACAGTAGCACTGCAAAACTTTGCGAGTAAGTAAAATTGGGGAGATGTGAGAAAATTGGTAAATTACTAAAATACCCATGTTGTAAATTACTAAAAATATCCATGTGAAATTAAAATCCTTAAACTTTGAACAAAAATTTCATTCTCCTACGGTCCTACCTCACTCTGGCCCGTCCAGTCTAAGATGCCCATGTGGTAAATTACTAAAATACCCACGTCAAACTAAAACCGCTTAAACCTTGAACAATTCTTTCATCTGCATACCTCGCCCTTTCCTCTCCAGTCTAAGGTACCCATGTGGTAAATTACTAAAATACCCATGTCAAATTAAAACCTGTAAACCTTGAATAATTCCTTCAGTCTGCATACCAAAACGCACCCTAAAAGAATCTTGAAATTTGTCAACTTGTATGAAACTGTTTTACGCCGTTCTAGAGCATTTCTGTCAACGTGCAATCTATATAAAAAATCCATAGCATTTCCATTGTTTCCATGTATTATAGAGAGATTTTTTCATGCGAGTAGGTGTTCATATAGATTCATTTCTTTTATCAAACGTATGGTTAATAGGTACGTTGCTCATGAATACGAGAAATCAAAAGAGATGGCTGCTGCAGCTTTGGCCTACAAATTAGCAGAGGTGGCGTACTTAAAGGTGGTCTATTCTTCACATATGGTTGCCTCCAAAGATAGGCAGGAGTTGCAAACGTCTCTTCAAATAGGTCCTACAGGTATGTTGGCTGTTATTTTGTTTCTTTTTTGTCTGAATTTTTCTTGATTTATTATGCCTTTTAAATTTTTGTTCAACATGTAATGAGATTTTTCACTACTGGTCAATTATCTAAAACTTTCTAAATAGAGGTGAAGGTTGTGCTAGAAAAGAATAGAGTGAACCCAAATGGATAGCGGATTTTCTTTGTAGTAAATAGGCAACTTTTACTTGGGATATTTCCGGAAATAAGAAATATTGATATTCATGAATATTTAGTGTTATACATCATGAATAATACATGAAATAGTTGGTTTTCAGGTTCAAATGAGAATCGCAAGTATTTTGGGACGTTGAGAACCAACTATTCATCTATGGTTCATGTTGAATATTATTACAAATATAATTCATAATGAAAATGACCGATATTCATGAATATTTAGGGTTATTCATCATGAATAATTCATGAAATAGATGGTTTTCAGGTTCAAAATGAGAACCTTAAGTATTTTGGGACCTTCAGAACCAACTATTCTCGTATGGTTCATGCTGAATATTGAGATTTAATATTAATCACAAACATTATTCATAACGAAAATCCTTTGTACTCATTAATATTTAAGGTTATTCATCAATTTATGAAATAGTTGGTTGGTTTTCAGGTTCTAGAAACCAACTTTTTTTCTATGATAATGAAAAGATTTATTTATATAATATATATAGTTGTATTTGATTACTTCACATATGAATCCTATTGATCCCTATGTGTAGGTGAGTCTCCTTCTTCCTCTGCCTCTGACATCGATAACTTGAACAACCCAGCGGTTATCGACAAAGCCACCATAGCCAAGGGCGTTACAGATCCTCAAAATGGCGGAAATCACATAATCGCTGCTCGTAATAAACCCAACTTTGTGAGAATTCTTAACTTCGTAAGTCCCCTCTCGAAAACCCACAAATTATCTGCCATAACTCCCACCTTTCGCTATCTTAAATCCAAATCTTTGCAGGCACAAGATGTCAACTTTGCAATGGAAGCTTCTAGAAGATCTCAAAGTGCATTTGCAGCCTCTAATTCACCACAAGAACATAAAGATGTAATCAAACCAGCGCTCGATTTCAACTTTCAAGATATTGAAGGATTGTTACAACTGGTTCGGGTTGCAATGGAAGTAATTAGCAGGTGATTAGGACCAATTTGATGATCTGGGAAACCTTAAAACAGAGGGAAAAAGTGATGAAAAGTTGACCTTTAATCTAGGGGTATTTTGGGAAGAAAAATATTTGTGGTGGAATTTCAAAAAAATTCAAGATATGAGCACCCTTTTGTACAAGTGTACATACAGTTAGTAGAGTTTGAAGTGGCATTAGTTTCTCTGATACAAATAAGGACCCAAGATTCAATACTGATCAAGATTAACTTTAATAATGAAAAAGAAGTTCCAGATTAAAAGGTTGATCAGATGGTTGGAAAAAAAAAACAATTTGTTGTTTTATTGTCTTTTGGGAAATCTTGATCTTGCTGAGGTGGAGGGCAGTGACTACAATTTTATGTGTTTCCAGGTAACTATTTATATAAATCTTGATTATAGTTTATAAAGAAATAATTTTTTTAAGGTTATTATTTTTATTATTAATCATGATTTTTCTGGCTTTGCGTGCAGTTGATGATTTTGTGTATATAATGGTGTCGATGTCGGTTTTCGGTGAGTTAGATTACATTCGAGGAGGTGGCAGAAGTTGTCGAGTAAATACTTGATGTAGCGATGGAGATGGTTTAACGGGTAAGATAGAATTGTTTTTTTTCTTTTTTTGGTTTTGGATGATAATTTACTAGATTATGAATCTGGGTATTTATGTATGGTTAACTTCTATTGTAACGGGAATTGTAAATATTTTGAGAACCTGGGAACCAATACGTATTTCAAATCAAAATTATTCATAATGAATATGCATGGTATTCATGATTATTTAAGGTTATGAATAGTTGGTTTCCATGTTCTCAATATATACATATAGGGGGCCTATCATCTAAGGAATTCACAAAATTCTAAAAACCCTAAGAATTAATGCATCATTTGTTAGTTCATATGATTTTTATTAAAGCTAGGATTTAGAGTGGTAAGTAACATATAATCATGTTTGTGAAACAAAAAGTACACCTTAAAAAGCTTTCACATTGTGATCTGAATTCTATGAAACAAATATATGCTAATCAATACATTAACTAGTTGCCCTTAGATGGAAAAATAAGGTGTAACAATATAAATTCTCCGTTTATCATAATATACGAGGTTCTCATTTGATATATATATATATATATATATATATATAGAGAGAGAGAGAGAGAGAGAGAGAGAGAGTAGGGAGGGAGGGAGTAGGGAAACCCCCAAAAAAAGAAAATGAAAATTTGAGGAACGCCCTAATAAAGATTCATCTGTAGATGATGCACATGTCCATATATGTTTCTTGATGTTTGTGCACATAGATGAATGGTTATTAAGGTATTCTTCCGTTTTTCATTATTTTATGATTATTGGGATTTTTTTTGTTTCTCAATTTTTTTGGTTTTCTATTACCCCTTATCCCATATATGATATGCATACATAAACTCTCAATTGAACATTCCCCTTGTTTTTAGCATTTAGCAAATTAATAGGAATGGCACATATTGTTTTCAAAGTCTTGCATTACTACTATTGTTAGTGGTTATGAATTCTTGATTGTTTTTGTTTTGTAACAGATGAATGGTGGAGAAATGTGTTGATGATGATGATAAAGATTTGTATTCCATATAAGAGGGCCCACAATATGGACCTTGGAAAAATATATGTAATGAGAGAAGAGGGAAAAAAGTAACATTTGTAGAATCTTATATGAAAACAGTTTGGTTTTACATGAATCCGAAACAACATTGTTGGCACATCGGTTTTAAAATTGTTTTTGATCTCATCAATGCTTCAAGGAAAGGATTTTATAGTAATAGTTTAGTGTCCCATTTCATTTGTACATTTTATGCAATTTTCTGGCCAACTTTGTACCTTTTTTTGTGTTGTTATTGTCTTTATTGGACTTTATCCATAGTATATCCGTCTATATCTACCAATAATCATGTTGACTATATAAATGTAACACTAAAAATGTTTGTATAAATCAAAATTTTGTATATTCATATCTAAAGATGTTGTAACAAGTTTATAAGACACCCTTTGAAGCTTTTTAAGATCATGGAACATATACCACAGTTGTTTCATAAGACACTTTTTCAATTAGTTTATAAGAAGAGTTGTAAGGCATTTTGCTTCAAAAATGTTATAAAAACTATTTTAAGTCATCAAAAAATGTCATTAACTTATTGCAACACATTTCAAATAAGATATTAATTAAGCGATTTACATATCTCATAAGCAAAAAGAAAGTGTAACGGGTAAATGGATAGAAATTTTCTTAAGTAAACAATTTTTTTAGGTTTTATTTTATTTTTCAAAATACATCATGATAAACGGCTTGTCTCACCATCACTTCTTTGCGTTCCATACCAAAATTAATGAGAAGAGTTATCAACCATTGGATGAAAAATGGATGAGCATCAAGTGAGACGCACCAAAATAAGATACACCAAGATGCATCGAATCAATTCCCTTTTAAACCACAATTCGTGGATAGGTATTTGATTAAAAGTAATCTACTTGTTTAAAACTTCACACCTCACATAATCCCATGCTCGCTTCTTGTATTCTCAAAACTCATGTTAAAACAGAATTGTATTCACATAAGACTATTATGTTTTCATAAAACTTGTAAGACTATAAAATTACATTGAAAATTTACAACGAAACATAACATTTAAAAAAAACATTGAACATTCACAGCAAACACTTTACATTGTTTTCATTGTGATGGAATGATAAACAAGTAAAAAAATTTGAAGGTTTTACCGTAACATGATAACTTGCTAAATTAGCAACTTAATTTTCCCGATTTTTGTACCACCTAGTCCAACAAAGCCAACTAGTCAAAGGTTGGAACCCTCATTAAATACGAACATACCCACAAGTATATGCCGTATATAACTCTCATAAAAACTACGGTAATATAGGTGAAAGGATCGTGTAAGAAGTTGAATTTAACATGAGAAACGAGAACCTATAATATATAGGTTTTCAAGGTAAAAGATAATCATGCATTTCAAGTTCTAAATGAGTAGAAGGCCTGCCAGAATTGCTCCATTTATGGATCCAAACCTTAGAGGAAAGTTCCATCAGGAACCCGAAAATAACTTGAATACTCTGTCACTATTCATTACGAATAACCACCCACAACGCGCCATGTGTCCCCCTTCTCATGATGAATACTGTCACTATTCATTACGAATAACATGTCCATATTCTTGATAAATATGTCAATGTCATGTTATGGGCGCCTCTAATCTTATTTTTCGAAAAACAAGAAACCATGCAAAAGACTTCTCAATGCATTTTTATCAGAAAAGAAAAAAACATCTTAAATGTTCTCTAACAGAGTTTTCAATATGTCAACTGCACAAAACCCAACTGTCCCAAGTAATATATCCACAACAGGATCGATCGTCCGACCCCAAAACCCCCCAAAATCCCGTAACTTTGCAAACCGAAAAAGATAGCACAGCACAGGATATAACCATCATAAGAAGAAAAAAGGCGGTGTTTCATTCGTTACCGTTAACACTTGTTCACCTTTGCTCTTCTCCTTCCCTTTGCAACAAAACCTGGTTTTGCCAAATACTGTCTTTTCAGTTCAGATCATGCCAGATATTTGAACAGGTTCGGGTTCTCTTTGTCTCTTTCCAAGTACTCACGTGTGATAAGATCTTCGATCCTCTTCTTGATAGCCTTGAAATCGGGCTGCACACCAAATTCAAACAATTAGGGCCGTTTGTTTTTTAAAAGTTACCTCTTGAAACCTCTTAATTCTAAAAATTAAGAAGTTAGCAGACTTGAGATCGTTTGTTTTATTTTTAAGAAAAAACCTAAAAACCTCCTACCATCCTCTGAAATTTTAAAAAGATGCACCATCCACCTCTTATTTTTTAGAGGTAAATTTAGACTTCAGATTTTAGACCTCTTAAATCTAGCAGTAACATATAGAATGGATAATGTTTCATTGAAATAAAGCAGTAACATATAGAATGGATAATGTTTCATTGAACCATTTGTCTTGGAATATAAGAGCATCTCCAATGAGGTCCTTATAAGAACCCACCTTTTGACCTTTTTTCTTGGCACATCATTGTGTTGTTTTATGTAAGTTTTTAGTTTGGTGAGTTGGAAATGATATCCAATGGTAGTTCTTATAAGAAACTTCACTCTTTGCCTATAAGAACCTACGAACCTCCCATTGGAGATGTTCTAACATTACTAAACCCTTAACTATCTCAATTAATCATCACCTTTCTTCTATGGGTCCCACCCCAATCCCACTCGCATCAAATGAGTTGGTCCCACAATCACATATTCAGTTCTCCTCGTATCACATGATAAAGACTATATGAAAATGCCCAATAAAAATGTTTAACGAGTGAAGAATCAATAACGAACCTTGAACATGCGGCTTAGCTGCTCTACGCACTCCATGACGAGCTGTTGATGACCAAGAACTTTCCGTGACTTCATTATGCGAACAATGGAAGCATCTATAGCATATCTCCGGTCCTTGTCAACATCCTCCACGACTTTCTTCCTCTCATCCACAGGTGGCAAGGAATCTGATTGGTAAAAGTAAACCAAGTCACGCGATATATTAAAAAAAAAAATAATACAAATATAATATAAAATACGCAAGATAAAGCAAAGATGCACACCCTGATCCTCCTCATCCTATCAGTGAACTTGGAATTGAACTGAAAATGGTCGGTCTCAGAAACGGTTTTTGAGCTTGGCTCCTTAGTGAGAATCTTATACTTGGCACAAGATAGCGATTGGAGTAATCTCACAACATCTTCATCAGCAAGATTTAACTGTGTCTTGATATCTGAATAACTCAGTCTATCCGAAGCATTGAAAAGCAGAAGAGCAGCCGCCTGAAAATGAAAAAGAAAGAAAATTAATTACACGCGACCCATTAAAATAAGAAAATCACTGCACTTTTCAACTCATATAATCACCTGGTAAGTTCCCAAAATCAGCTCTATGGTTTTCTGATCGAATTTACCGTTCACGTTGCACGTCCCCAAAGAGTAGATCCACGTGAGCTTTCTATGTTTGGTTTTTGTCTGATAGAACTCCTTAAATACCTCCACACATTTCACCTATAACACTTGCAAACATCAGGTATAATCTATGATGTTACAGTGGTCAAAATACAAAATAGCGGTCGGAACCGGTATTTGAAAAATCGGTATATTGGTCCAAAAATAGTGGATCATATAACACATCTTAGAATTATATACATATAAATAACATATATATGTTTGTATGCAGGTTGGGTTCCGATGAGAAGTGCCCAAATTTGGTGAGAAGTGTAATATCAACCAAGTTGGATGAAAAAGGACAAACATTAGGATGAGATGCACCATAATAAGACGCACCAAATCAATTTTTTATAAGCTGCAAACCATAGGAGGGTATTTGATTAAGTGATCAACGGTTTAAAAGTACTTCTCACCAAAAATAGCAGTTCTCACATGATCCCATGCCTATGTATGCATCCATATAAATATCATATACATTACTTCAAGATAAAATTACAACATCAAAACATCAACTTAAACAAGTTTCACAAAACAAAATAGAAAAAGTGTTGGTAAACCAATAAAAAATAGAAGTCGCTATTGAGGTCGAGTAGAAGTCCGACTGTGAAGAAGGCGTCGACTTTAGAGCTAGAAGAGATAGAGACAGAAACCTAACTTAGACTAATTGACTATCATTTAAAAAAAGACCCAAGTAAATATATAAAGCTCAGTAATTGTTAAAAGAAGCCCAAAAACCCTCTCCAAGTATCAGCATATCAGACCGACTTTTTTGTCAAAATATCGACAAATATCGCCGATATTCTGACCGATATTTTACCACCAATACTTAATGTAGGTTCGATATCCGATACATTGGCGATATCGCCGATATAAACAGCATAGCCAACAATATATCTCAAATCACATTACAGAAGCAGCTTACCATCTCTTCAGGTAGGCTAAGATCAGACGATTTATAACTCGGCCAAAAACCCGTAGTCAGAACAGTGACCGTCAAATCAATCCCTGGATTAGCAAAAGAGTTATTGGAAAGATAATCATTAAATTGGCTGTGATTCTCCTTTGCCAATGCCAAATCTGTCACCTGGGAGCAAGAACCAGAGCATGTCAAAATGAAAAATAAAAAATATCAACCCAAATATTATACCACATGATACAAAATCGGTAAAATAATTACCATGCCCTCCATCTTTGATGTGAACTGTCCACCACATTGTTGCTTTAACTTTGAGAGAATCAACCTTTCATGGTCATCATTCGCGCTCTTGTCGAAAAGTAAACGCCGAGAAAGTTTTTTTCTGCTCCATATAAAATACAGAATTTGGGTTTTGTTAAGTTGCAGCTTTACAACAAAAGGTAAGGAAATTTCCTACAGATATGCTATAATTTAAATATCTTTTATTGGTGGAAAAGAAATAAAAAATATTGTGTCTCTCATCTATAAACTTTCAGAGATTTCTCTAAATTTAGAAATTTTTACAATCTCTCATCTTTTCTCTATTTTAGCATACAAGATAGCATAGTTGTTGAAGCTAAAAATTGCTAAAATTCCTCTTTTCTCCATTTTAGAATAGTTGTTGGAGATGCCCTAAAGATTATAGAAAACAAAGATCTATACATTTACCTATAGAACTCTGCAAAAAGATCTTTATCGCTGATGTATGCTAAGAGCTTAACAACCTGTAAAAATCAAAACCATGTCATCAAACTGTGAATGAAATGACTGTAAAACAAAAGCAAACGAAAATAATAAAGGTTACCTTATCCAAAGTTTCCTCAATAGCTTCATCACTCAACTTCTCGCTACCCCCCTTTTTGAGAATATTGTCGCAATATGAAGCCAGCAGCTCCGCACTCGAGCAACCAGCCACAATTTTATTGCAAAAAACCTCAAAGGCCTCTTTAAGGGCCTAATGGAGAACCAAAAAATAGGGTAAGTTTCTGCCAAAAGAATTAAAAAAAGACTACTGACAAAAAGAAGAGTTGACCTTGTGAAATAGCGTGTGGTTCACAAAGCAATCAGTAACATATGCCATGAACTTGTCATGCAACTCGATGATTTTCCTGACAAACACCTGAAACGTTGACCAGTTAGTCTCTGGCAGTTGACCATCTCCATATATTGTATTCAAAAATAATAAGCCAGGGATGTTACCTGCTCCTGGGGACCACCAACATTCTCTGCCTGTGGAAAAACAGGCAAACATATAAAACAGTAATTTATGATGAAGCAATATTCAATAACTCAGTTATGCTTATAAGAATGGTAATGTAACACCCTACATTATGTTATTCAATATTTATTTTGGGTGTTACACATCTCCCCTTCTTATGAAAATTCCGTCCTTAGAATTTATATCTTTGTAACATATGGCAAACAACCACTATACGAATAGGTCATGCCAAAAATTATGTAGAAATATATGTTGTTAGTTGCAGTGTATAGCAGGACATATTCAATATTGCGGTAGCTTTCTGATAAAGAGTTTTTGATAAATCAATTCATTCTAACTTATTATTTTTTTTTTGAAACAACTTGCCCGTTTTTTGGTTATTTTACATGTATAAGCAATCCCAAACAACCCCTAAAAACCAACTTATCAGCTTATTAGGTTTTGGTACATCATAAACTAATCCAAATACTTTTTATAGAACTCCATTTTGACACCACATAAGTTGATAAGCAATTTTACAAATAAATTGTTTTAAATACGCAATCCCAAACACCCCCTTAGCACATTGCTAGTACCATGATAAATCTAGAATTGATTACAATGCAATCAAGAGTACAAAGATGCAGCCAAGTTCATGTAATAAAGAAAACTAACTTCATGGTAGATGCCATGTAATTCAAGTTCATCAAAAATTGTGCTTACCTTGTTACTTGCAGCATCTTCAGCTTGTTGGACTAGAGCCATTCCTTCGGCAGTAACATGCTAGAACCCCATAAAGTAATCAAAGCATCAGCATGCAACAAAGAAAGTAATCTAGACGATTCCCTATGAGCAAAACGATACCTGCTTGAACATATTAGCGACTGGATCCAATCCTTTGGGAATTTTAGAGAAAAGCCTATACATTCTCGATAGATCATCCACCTGTTTGTTGGTGAACATGATAACTTAGTCTTCATCGTCATAATACTTTAGGCAAAATCCTTAATGCGAAAACCAAAGTACCTTATCATCTCGAAGCAAGGTGCGACATCCAGAATGCTCTTTTTCAAGCAACTGGCTGCTATATATGACCAACAACTCGTTTTGCACATTCTATATTAGTAAAAAAAGAACATAAATATGAGTTAGTATGATGTGGTTATATTCAAATGCAAAAACATTAATACAAAGGATCTTCAGATGTTAAATTCCTAGGTCCAGCAATTGCTGCCAACCACCACAAAGTGGGACCATAATATATGCTCAAGTATCAATTGTGAGCATATATTATGGTCCCACTGTGAAAAGGCACCCAACTGTGAATATCAATTGAGCTTTGGTCCATACATTTGTGCACTTCCAGCCTAGAAGTGCAATAATTACATTATTACTCTACTAATGTTTGCAACCATCTGTGAACAACCAAAGATTTCTAGAAATTTCTCGAGCTAAAAAGCATACTCATATGAAAAGGTGAGAAAAATTCATGAAATCACAATATTTAACTATGAAATGATCACACAGACCAACCACCATGTTTTGGTAATTGTTTGATGGCCTAACCCCAAAAAATTCACATAGTCCATAATTTTGCAACTTTGTACATATATCAGAAAAACGAACCTCCAGAAGCTTTGGTTCACTGCTCGAATGCAAATAGTGAGACACTCTCTCTTTTTCCTTTCTTAAACAATCCTCAGCCTGTTGAAAATCAAACAAACAAGATGAAAGAATTACATACTATGGCAATACTAACCATCATTATGACAAAGATCAATAACAACAGCGACTATTATCAAAAGTGTTAACTGCAGCAATGGCAGTAAAAGATTAACGAATTGTACCTTCAACATGTAATCAGGGCAACAATCTTCCACTATCCAATTTGATGCTTTTCGAGAATAATAAGCAGCAGAATCAGCAAGCATGGCAGTTTCAAAGTCGTTTACATAGTAATCCATCTGTCCCATCCCTATCTCCACGTATATATCAAGAACATTTTTCAATAATGCTCTATCAATCTGCTCGCCTTCTCGTTCTTGATCGATCTGGATCACAAACATTCTTGATATGAACTTTGCACGACAAACAAAGAGATGGAGCATGAGCAAATATAATAACTTACAAGGGCAATAACAGCATCTCTAGCTTTACCCTTAGTCTCCTCGTAAACCTGTACTTAGAAAAATAGAAGCTTTAGAAACCAAAACCTACGTGAATTAAGTGCTCAAATAAATACTAGGTGGCAACAGCACAAACCGATTCGCGAAAACAAGTTAGACCAACTTCATTCAGCGCTGGCAGGGACCTCCGGGCAATGAAATAACGATCAAGATAATGGAAAAACCGCGAAAGCCACCTAACCATCACTTTATGATTCGCCCATCGTTTCACAAGCTCCCGCAACATAAACTCGTCATGTTTCTCTCGCAGTGATGGCAATACCTTAAAAATGATGGAAAGTGCTGTTGTGAGAACCAATAGTAACATATATGTGAGCAAATAATATAAATCACTGGCAGATTGAAGGTGTTGCAAATATTGAAAAACAATTATATATACAAGGCATTAAATGAAATAGCAAGCTTAATTGTCTAAGAAATACCAAGTAAACTGTTTAATAGTAGTGCCTGGTTGCCTGCAAATGATGCTAAAAACTTGTATGCATGACACTTCCTTAAATAGACACCAATTAACAACTACTTGATGTCAAGCCACATAGACCTCATAGTGTGGTCAGGACTTCGATGGATTCTCTGATGCTTCCTATATTGTATAACCACCATAGTCATCAACTTGAAAATGAAATGGAGAATCATTACACTATTTTTATGAACGGTGAATTGAATCATAAGTTCATTTAACCTTCTTTAAAATATTTCTTTTTCCAATGTGTACAAATACATAACCAACACTAACAGTACACATTCTAGCAAATAGAAACCAAAATAAACTTGTATCTGTCACGAGATTGTTGCCTCGTTTCTCATCGGTGACAAGTTACCACTTTACCAACAAACAGAGCTTCTGATTCATGCCATTGCTAATATCACAAGATAAACAATCTACATTAATATGTACATAATTTGATAATATGATAAATTATCTGATACTTAAACAATTCACAAATAGACAAAATTGTTATTCGCTTACAGGATTCACAGTATTTGCTTCATAGAATGAAGCACAACTGGACCATGAATCGTATAATTAACATCTATGATGACTATCCATCAACTGCCACCACCTGTATATGTATGCTAACGTATTCTTTCCTTCTTTGTTTTACAATTCACATCCTCTGATTATCGTTATTGGAAACCCATGGTGTTTTGTGCTGAAAGCAAAACAAAAGATAGAAGGGTTACCGTTGAGCTAATATAATCTTCAAATGCTTCCTTGTATTTATCATACAACTGTTGCGAATAGTCATGCGGAGGCTTTTGAGTACACATGTTATAGATAGTGCTATATGCAGAGTTAAGGAAATAGAGCAACTCAAAACCTTGACCAATTCAGAGCATAATGGGGTAAAAAATATCCAGGGGAGATGAAAATTTAACAAAAAGAATAAATAAATCCGAGGAAAGTAAGGATACGTGTATAGCATCATGTACTCTTCAGAGCTGAATTGTGGTTCTGGCAGCCCTTCCAAAATTTTCTTCAGCTTCTTTATCCCAGTCTGCATGAAATTCCATCCTTCGTCCAACTCAATGATCTTCATTTGGGACATTGTCATTATAACACGGCTCCTGAAAAGTATAAACCAGATGAGGACATAGGTTCCATCAGAAAACTATTACACAATATTAAAATAAATTATAATTGGACATTGGGAACAGAAAATGACAAGTTTCGACACCCGGCATTTATAGCACACATAAAAAAAAAACTATCCATCAATTCCGACCTTTAGGGAACTAAATTCTTTTGCAACCTTTATCCAAAAAAAAATCAACATGCTAACACGGCCTAATTGCTAACCTCCTTGATGATTTTCTCTAGAAGAAATTTTCTTTCCAAAGCGCATAAACAAGCCGTTGCTGCTTTCAAGTGATAAAATAAATGGACAGAGAAAACAAACTGGCAATAAGATATAACAGGTTTCAAATAGACAGAGCTGCAAATTTCTGGGTTTGAGCTCAATGAGTTCTCCTTGAATGAAACGTTAGATGCCATATTAGTGTGAATACACCATGATGAATCCCAGTTTATACGTGTGTGAATGATTCGAGAAATTTCCATTGCAAAATCAGCACCTCCCCCTGGTTGCACATAAAGATGTGTTGGGATATCTTGAAGGATACCAAGGATCATCACTGTCCCACATCCTCCATTCTAACTGTAATTCGAAGTGCTAGATGAATCACAATTTTAATTTTTTAAGTATAAATATGATCTAGCTTAGATTTAAACCATATATTCGTACATGGTAATCATCAATTAGGAGCACTTGTCAATGAGAGAGTACTGGACGTTAGGTCCAAAAAATTGCCTTCCTTCCTTGCATCCCTTGGTGTCCAAAAAGGAATCAGCTTATCCTTAAACACAAGATGTGTACACTTACACCCTTTTAAGGTTTTCCAGGTCCAAACAATTATTTTTGTTTCTCAACCAACCTCTCTATTTTTTACATACACTTGTTCTGTTAGCTTTTTTTGCCTTGACCATGAAAAAAACAGACGTTTTAGCGAGAGACATAGTTATGCCATTGAAGCTTATCCTTTCACATATTTTGTTGCTTTTCTATAGAACAGAAAAAAAAAAGAATCTCACACCCATGCCTTCAAATAGACTCGAATTCACAACCTAACGGTTGCAGAATTGTTTCATACAAGGACACGGTACAACTTTTGTGGACTCTTAACTCCCCTTCCTAAAAAAGGTTACTTGTTATGTGTTATATGTTCTGTTTAATTTTGGACTTACCATCACAGGGACTTACATTCTTTGCTCAATGAGTTATGCATAAACGTGGTTACTTCCCCATGATCAAAATTAACCACAAACATGTAATCATCCCTAAATCATGGAAACCCTAAAACATGTATATTTGTCCTGAAGCATCTCAAATAATTCAAAACCTAAATAACAATCCTCTAAAGTCAAACAACAAGAAGAAATCAACGTGAATGATTTTTTGAAAGTCTGTAAACTAAATAAATCGCAAACTACGTAATCCTCCCACCATTCATACATATAACCTCCCCAACAATACTTCATACTCGTACGAATACATTCACCAAACCCCAATCCCATGTAAACAATTAATTCAACAAACCGTCAAACCCTAGGTTACTACACGATAGCTTTTTAGCTTTTTCCACAATAAATACATCTATAA